>OX376227.1:0-5000 GCA_947364205.1 Agrochola lota
CTAACCTAACCTAACTACCTAACCTAACCTAACCTAACCTAACCTAACCTAACCTAACCTAACCTAACCTAACCTAACCTAACCTAACCTAACCTAACCTAACCTAACCTAACCTAACCTAACCTAACCTAACCTAACCTAACCTAACCTAACCTAACCTAACCTAACCTAACCTAACCTAACCTAACCTAACCTAACCTAACCTAACCTAACCTAACCTAACCTACCTAACCTAACCTAACCTAACCTAACCTAACCTAACCTAACCTAACCTAACCTAACCTAACCTAACCTAACCTAACCTAACCTAACCTAACCTAACCTAACCTAACCTAACCTAACCTAACCTAACCTAACCTAACCTAACCTAACCTAACCTAACCTAACCTAACCTAACCTAACCTAACCTAACCTAACCTAACCTAACCTAACCTAACCTAACCTAACCTAACCTAACCTAACCTAACCTAACCTAACCTAACCTAACCTAACCTAACCTAACCTAACCTAACCTAACCTAACCTAACCTAACCTAACCTAACCTAACCTAACCTAACCTAACCTAACCTAACCTAACCTAACCTAACCTAACCTAACCTAACCTAACCTAACCTAACCTAACCTAACCTAACCTAACCTAACCTAACCTAACCTAACCTAACCTAACCTAACCTAACCTAACCTAACCTAACCTAACCTAACCTAACCTAACCTAACCTAACCTAACCTAACCTAACCTAACCTAACCTAACCTAACCTAACCTAACCTAACCTAACCTAACCTAACCTAACCTAACCTAACCTAACCTAACCTAACCTAACCTAACCTAACCTAACCTAACCTAACCTAACCTAACCTAACCTAACCTAACCTAACCTAACCTAACCTAACCTAACCTAACCTAACCTAACCTAACCTAACCTAACCTAACCTAACCTAACCTAACCTAACCTAACCTAACCTAACCTAACCTAACCTAACCTAACCTAACCTAACCTAACCTAACCTAACCTAACCTAACCTAACCTAACCTAACCTAACCTAACCTAACCTAACCTAACCTAACCTAACCTAACCTAACCTAACCTAACCTAACCTAACCTAACCTAACCTAACCTAACCTAACCTAACCTAACCTAACCTAACCTAACCTAACCTAACCTAACCTAACCTAACCTAACCTAACCTAACCTAACCTAACCTAACCTAACCTAACCTAACCTAACCTAACCTAACCTAACCTAACCTAACCTAACCTAACCTAACCTAACCTAACCTAACCTAACCTAACCTAACCTAACCTAACCTAACCTAACCTAACCTAACCTAACCTAACCTAACCTAACCTAACCTAACCTAACCTAACCTAACCTAACCTAACCTAACCTAACCTAACCTAACCTAACCTAACCTAACCTAACCTAACCTAACCTAACCTAACCTAACCTAACCTAACCTAACCTAACCTAACCTAACCTAACCTAACCTAACCTAACCTAACCTAACCTAACCTAACCTAACCTAACCTAACCTAACCTAACCTAACCTAACCTAACCTAACCTAACCTAACCTAACCTAACCTAACCTAACCTAACCTAACCTAACCTAACCTAACCTAACCTAACCTAACCTAACCTAACCTAACCTAACCTAACCTAACCTAACCTAACCTAACCTAACCTAACCTAACCTAACCTAACCTAACCTAACCTAACCTAACCTAACCTAACCTAACCTAACCTAACCTAACCTAACCTAACCTAACCTAACCTAACCTAACCTAACCTAACCTAACCTAACCTAACCTAACCTAACCTAACCTAACCTAACCTAACCTAACCTAACCTAACCTAACCTAACCTAACCTAACCTAACCTAACCTAACCTAACCTAACCTAACCTAACCTAACCTAACCTAACCTAACCTAACCTAACCTAACCTAACCTAACCTAACCTAACCTAACCTAACCTAACCTAACCTAACCTAACCTAACCTAACCTAACCTAACCTAACCTAACCTAACCTAACCTAACCTAACCTAACCTAACCTAACCTAACCTAACCTAACCTAACCTAACCTAACCTAACCTAACCTAACCTAACCTAACCTAACCTAACCTAACCTAACCTAACCTAACCTAACCTAACCTAACCTAACCTAACCTAACCTAACCTAACCTAACCTAACCTAACCTAACCTAACCTAACCTAACCTAACCTAACCTAACCTAACCTAACCTAACCTAACCTAACCTAACCTAACCTAACCTAACCTAACCTAACCTAACCTAACCTAACCTAACCTAACCTAACCTAACCTAACCTAACCTAACCTAACCTAACCTAACCTAACCTAACCTAACCTAACCTAACCTAACCTAACCTAACCTAACCTAACCTAACCTAACCTAACCTAACCTAACCTAACCTAACCTAACCTAACCTAACCTAACCTAACCTAACCTAACCTAACCTAACCTAACCTAACCTAACCTAACCTAACCTAACCTAACCTAACCTAACCTAACCTAACCTAACCTAACCTAACCTAACCTAACCTAACCTAACCTAACCTAACCTAACCTAACCTAACCTAACCTAACCTAACCTAACCTAACCTAACCTAACCTAACCTAACCTAACCTAACCTAACCTAACCTAACCTAACCTAACCTAACCTAACCTAACCTAACCTAACCTAACCTAACCTAACCTAACCTAACCTAACCTAACCTAACCTAACCTAACCTAACCTAACCTAACCTAACCTAACCTAACCTAACCTAACCTAACCTAACCTAACCTAACCTAACCTAACCTAACCTAACCTAACCTAACCTAACCTAACCTAACCTAACCTAACCTAACCTAACCTAACCTAACCTAACCTAACCTAACCTAACCTAACCTAACCTAACCTAACCTAACCTAACCTAACCTAACCTAACCTAACCTAACCTAACCTAACCTAACCTAACCTAACCTAACCTAACCTAACCTAACCTAACCTAACCTAACCTAACCTAACCTAACCTAACCTAACCTAACCTAACCTAACCTAACCTAACCTAACCTAACCTAACCTAACCTAACCTAACCTAACCTAACCTAACCTAACCTAACCTAACCTAACCTAACCTAACCTAACCTAACCTAACCTAACCTAACCTAACCTAACCTAACCTAACCTAACCTAACCTAACCTAACCTAACCTAACCTAACCTAACCTAACCTAACCTAACCTAACCTAACCTAACCTAACCTAACCTAACCTAACCTAACCTAACCTAACCTAACCTAACCTAACCTAACCTAACCGTTATAACTTTGCATCCAGGTGACGCATTTTGAAGCTGTTTTCAGCCAATTTGATCTTAAATAGGTTCCGTCCTACTATCTGACTAATTTTAATTGACTTTTACGCGAAAATATTTTTTCGCTTCAGGACATAGAAAAATTTTCAATATTTTTCTTTACGAAAAATTAAATTAATTTTTATCTCAAAATTTCTCTGCAAAACCACATTTGTTTTAGTTTAAATAGATACTTGCCTGCCTTACCTGTATTCTGGTGCGCGTTCCGCGTGCTCGAGTCCCGTTTGGTAGTCGTAGTTCCCGGTTTTAACATACTTTTCGGTCGAAAAACCCGTTTTTTGACCAAAAGTCAAAATTTTTATTCAGCATAAATTACAGTAATATCACAGAACGCTAGCCCGCGCGGAGACGCGTCTTTTGACACCTCGCACGTGCGCCTAGCCAACATAGAAATTTGAAATCTTTTAATTCAAGTAAATTCTTATATAGTCGAAATCCACCTTAGGAGAACAGTATTTACAGCAAACCGTTATAACTTTGCATCCAGGTGACGCATTTTGAAGCTGTTTTCAGCCAATTTGATCTTAAATAGGTTCCGTCCTACTATCTGACTAATTTTAATTGACTTTTACGCGAAAATATTTTTTCGCTTCAGGACATAGAAAAATTTTCAATATTTTTCTTTACGAAAAATTAAATTAATTTTTATCTCAAAATTTCTCTGCAAAACCACATTTGTTTTAGTTTAAATAGATACTTGCCTGCCTTACCTGTATTCTGGTGCGCGTTCCGCGTGCTCGAGTCCCGTTTGGTAGTCGTAGTTCCCGGTTTTAACATACTTTTCGGTCGAAAAACCCGTTTTTTGACCAAAAGTCAAAATTTTTATTCAGCATAAATTACAGTAATATCACAGAACGCTAGCCCGCGCGGAGACGCGTCTTTTGACACCTCGCACGTGCGCCTAGCTAACATAGAAATTTGAAAAATTGCCCTCCCACCCACCCTTTTCTTTCTAGCCAGGTAAACTTTAGATTTTTGCATAATTTTCAAAATTCGTCTTACTCTCTTGTAACTACATCTTAGTCCTCTCATCATAGACCAGGCCTTAAAGAACGTGTTTTAACGGCTTTAAGCATCATTTTGACGGAGTCCTCTACTTACGAGTATTTTTATTATTTGTACACATTATAGACCTTACGGTCGTGCGGCCGTAGGAGAATTTTATTTTACTTTTAGGATATACTGTATTTGCCCCCCCTTTACAGGGACCTAGAATTATTGCCAGTGCCCTCTGACCGGTTGGTTGATGAACACCACCTTCACACAAACCACCAACATGTTCCGTACACCGGCCAAAAACGCGAGCTCGTCAGGTTCCAGGGGCTCGCCGCGTTCGACAGAGAAGGCTGGACCCTCGCTTCCGTGCGTGAGGCGTAGCATCGGGGAATGGGAGGCCGGGAAATCTGAGCCCCAGGCTAATTCCCCGGTCAACCTAAAACGTGACGCCACACCACCTGCCGCCAGCACTCTGGAGACGCGCCAAAGAAATGTGAACACCGCAATACCATCAAAGAGGACAGAGTCCGGGTACCCCAGTCTCACAGCGGAGGCGAGAGCTTGTCTGAATAAAGCTAAGCTTCATTTGGTCAGCTCTCGCAACCTCAAGACTGAGATCAAGACG